>OX103894.1:3782768-3832579 GCA_944470375.2 Schistosoma guineensis | reverse complement strand
TTCTAATGGGTCTTTTTAGTGTGGCATTTTTTCGTTCAGTGAAGCACAAGCAGATGCATGCCCGTATTAGGGCGTGGTCGGAGTCCAAGCAGGTACTCCAGAATGAGCGACAATCTTCTATCGACCCTCTCCAACGATGACTGATGGCAATATGGTCTATTTGAGTCCATCGTCGGTTTGGTGTAGGGGGTCGCCATGTTAGATGATGTCTCTCCTTATGCTTAAAATTTGTGTTTGCTAAAAATAAACGATTGTTTGAGCATAGTTGCAGCAGACGATCACCATTATCTGTTCGCTGAACCGGAATACTAAAATATCCACCTAAATGCCTTTCCGTTTGGTTTAAACTACCTATCTGGGCATTAAAGTCACCTGCTACGAGTACTATGTCTGAACGTTTAGCTTTCTGAAGAAGTTCAGATAGCGTTCTGTAAAATTCATCCTTCACTTCATCTGAGCTGCAGTCGGTGGGAGCGTAGGCGGAAACGACAAAAAGGCGACGACGTGTGTCCCTATCCTTCCGAGTTCTTACGGAGCCGTTTAGCCGAACAGCACATAAACGACTGTTGACGGGGATCCACTCTAACAGTGCTTGTTCCGCCCTCATGTTCAGTGCTATGCATAATCCTGTCAGTCCTCGAGAGCTGGCCGTCGGGTCACCAGATACACAGAGGGTGTATCTCGTTGGCTCTCCGTTTTGTCGAGGTGAGGTCAAGTGAATGACCACGCTGTGATCCCGTATGGGTGTTTCAGAGACACAGCATACATCAATGGTACGAGATTCTAGGGTTCTAGCCAGGGAAGCCTGTTGACCGACTTGACATAGGGTGCGTACGTTGAAGGCTCCAATGTGTAGTTTGGAGCGAGGTTTCAGTAGACCTGGGACAGTGTTTTGCACACTAGAATCGTTGGCTGTGGTGATACTTGAATGGGAAGCCGAAAGAGGAAGTCTAAGGTGAAAGTCGATGTAGGAGGAATAATAGTAATTGAAGAGAGAGGTTGATTATGAATACAGTGGTCTCCAGTGCTGTTACAGGTATGAACCCAGGACATACCAGTCTTGCGCGTTAACGCTTTACCTATAGACCACTGAGCAACACATCAACCATTGTCTTCAGTGAGTTATTATCTCACAACAGACGCGATCGAACTCCACCATTGGATACAGGCTCAGTGGTCTAAAGGTTAAGCGTTCGCACACAAGACCGATAGGTCCTGAGTTCGAATCCCGCGAGGTGGGATCGTGGATACGCACTGCTGAGGAGTCCCACAATGGGACGAAACGACCGTCCAATGCTTCCATGTGTTCCATGGACGACTTTTGTTTTCATAATATATTATCTAAGTATAAAAATGTTCTATGTTGTCCTGACTACTGTTTAAATTGATTTCGACAAATTAGACCAAAAATAAATTCTTTATTACAATCAAGATGATCTTATTGTTTTTATTAATATAGAACATGGTAACTAAATTATATGGTGATTGGAGGTAGTCGACAGGAAATCCTGGACCCGGGTTTCGTGTTACTTGGCACACGTCAGCAAGGTGTACCTGTAATCTTGAGGGAACTGGTGCTTCCTGGCGGATCCGACCTCGTGTCACCCAGCTTCACAGTCTGAGACGTTACTACTGATCGATTGCATTCGATCTGCACTAATAAGGACTAGACACTCATGACATTAATCGCCACCCAGTGATCAATCAATGGTGATTACATCTCAGTCCTACAGGAGGTCATTCGCGACTCGGATAGCTCAGTGCTAACGTCTCTGACTGTGAAGCTGAGTGACACGAGATTGAATACGCCAGGGAGCAGCAGTTCCCTTAAGATTACAGGTACACCTTGCTGACGTGTGCCAAGTAACTCGAAACTCGGGTCCAGGATTTCCTGTCGACTACCTCCAACCACCATCTAATCTCAATATATAGTGCACGCAATGTCGAGTCACCTAGACTGGTGGCCACATTGCAACATGATCGATAGCATTCGATCTGCACTAATAAGGACTAGACACGTATGACATTATTCGCCACCCAGTGATCAATCAATTGTGATGGTAACTAAATCTCTGTCAGTTTTTCTAGTATCCATGATAAAAGTGGTCAATGTACAATATTCCTATTAGTAGGTTGAAGCTTAAAGTCAAGCCTATATTCCACAAGAAATCAATAGACTAGTTGTTATGACTAATATCCATAGTGTAATTTGAATGTTCATCATTATTATTTTACACTGATGCATTACATGTTAAATAACTTTAGTTAAAAGTTCTATATTATGATGAAATATTGATCGTATGAAAGTTATGTTTCATTTGTTAAACTTAAGAACAGATTTCTCCCATGTATATTCAAATTTTTCACACGCCTAGTATGAGGTATTAACTGTTATATTGAGAATAGTTAAAAATATGTTATACAATTATACTATAGGACAAGTTATTAACAAAGTACCCTTTAATTTATAAAAAGTTATTAGTTCCATCCTTCATCTAGAACAAAAGATCTAATACAACTACGTACTTGTACAAGTTACTAATCTCCATCTATATCTATATTATTGCTAATTCGACTTAAAATGATTGAAAACCATGTGGTTCTATCTCTTAGTTTTCATTTCAATTGTTGGCAGTTATTGTGCACTTAGCTTTTATTTAGGTTAACTTATGTTGGTAAATAATCTAAGAGATATTCTTCTTTTAATCATATAGTTAGACGCTTTCAACGCTACAGGACATTTTACATGAAATGAAGTTTGTTCATATTTAGCCTATATTTTATGATAATAGTAAAAATAGACTGATGAATTACAGTTGTAAACATAATGGGACGATTTAAAGAGCAACTAATATAAAGGAATTAGATTTCTCCTCATTGCAAAAGTCAGTTGGCTATCTGAACTGATTAGCTAAGTAGACAACGTGATGGTGTTTGAAGCGAATGGCTCTAATTTCGGGGTGAACATTAACTGTGGGATGAAGGTAAATCTAGTTAGTGAGTCACAAATAGGACGTAACACGCTTTCTGGATTTCACTCCTGGTTATTATCCACCCCTGTTTAAAAATGCTTATGAATTGCTGACATTATCAAAGCAATCCTCACAGAATGGACACTTATCAACTGTAGTTCTAAACGTCAAAAACTGACCAACGATATTATCCAGTTGTTCAATCCAATTCAGGCAAAATGAACACTTCACTTCTATCTGAAGTTTGTGCTGATGATGTCGTTCAGAAGAACGATGGAAGCTCCACGACCAAACCATCCAGCTCAGAGAACAAAACTCCACCAAAACGAGCCTTAGTTTTAAGACTGACTAACTTTCCGGAAGTTGGACGCCTTAACTACTATGTCACTTTCATACTCATAGTTCATCCTAAAAATAGAGCATGATTAAAGATTCCTTGTTTTGAAATTTATTCTGCCATGGATATCACTAAATTTTTATTTCCGAATTTCTATTACTTCTATTCATAATTCGTATAAATATAGCTTGTTATACCATTATCAAACTTGCTTGAACCAGTTAAATCGAACTCATCCGTGATTCGTGTTTATGCGGCTGCAATTCTATCTGTTACAGTCCAAATAACTTGTCAACCTTTATTGTTCTTGATAGCTGTGCATCATTTGAATCGATGAGTTTGTATTTATTAAAACTAAAAATTTCCTATGAATACAACATCACT
Source organism: Schistosoma guineensis (assembly GCA_944470375.2). NCBI lineage: Eukaryota > Metazoa > Platyhelminthes > Trematoda > Strigeidida > Schistosomatidae > Schistosoma > Schistosoma guineensis. The sequence goes on along the minus strand of OX103894.1, from coordinate 3,828,886 downwards.
TTCATAATTTCAGATGTATGCAAGATAGACTTTGTTAGGAACCTACCCTTGAAAATATTATTTTACTGCTTATTGTCAAACGTTTGTGATAAACCTGATAATTAAGTGCGAACATGAGAGACTTAGTGATCTTGACCAACTCTGGACTCAGTCCAAACAATCAGAAAACTGTAATTATGAAAATATGATTTACAGTGCTAGGATTAGCATGGCTCGATATCGATCACATTGGCGTCGTTGTATACATTCTTTGTCTTTACTTAAACTATGAGATTAAAATCGCTTCATATCTTTCTTTCTATGAACTAATTCTTTCCTCGCGTACTATGTCATTATAGGCACTCAGTGTTTCATATATTGCCACCACTGAATTAATTACTTCTATGAGTCCGGTGTTCATCTTGCTGTGCTAATTAGGTATGGCAACTTGAAACGATGCATTATGTGCCTGGTCCTACGTTGTAGCTGACTGACTGATTAACATTTACGCTTTACCATTTCTGCATGTGTATCTCAATCATGTAATTAGACGCTGTGTTACTTTGAACATCTATCTTTATATCCATTGGATTGTCATATCACATACGTAACCCGACTAAGAATAAATAACGAACAGTTTTGCATATATCTTTAGACAGTCAGCCATAATCAATGTAGAATCCAAGAATGTATATACGTTTATCTAAGTTCCCACATATTAACGTTTAATTGCAAAGGAATTAAAATAATATAGCAGCTATCATTCTAAGAAAGATTAAACAATCCAGATATTATTCGAAAATACAGGTGCACAATCTTTACTTTATAGCGCACGATAACAAAAGGAATGAATCTGTGCCACAGTCAGTCAGTCAGTCAGTCACAACGTAGAACTTCGTACGTACGTACATCAGATCGAGTTGACACACCACATTAGTACAGAGATGCAGTTGTCAATTCAAATCCCGTAGTGCTAAAGTTAGTAAAAGTACAAGCAGTAATCGGAAACATTAGGGTTTGAAGATGTTATTCAAGGAGTATAATACAGTGAAATAAATTTGGGAAGAGAAAGAAAGGGACATGAAGAAATCAGAAGATTAGAATTTGGGAGGACATAAAGAGTGGATGCACCTGTGCCATTCCAAACGATTTTGAGCCATGTCATTCAGGGTTTCTAACCATTGGTTGTTAACATCTCGCGGTCCCCAACCAGGTAGTCTACACCCACCCATATGAGACTGTTCCGCTGTGACTCATTATAACACATGTCACCACCGGATGCTTCATTATAATAAATATTGATTCGTTCAAGCTGTAGATCTAAATCACCATGATATGTTCCAGTCGGATCAATGCCATGCTCATCTAAAATAACTTCCGTTGCAAATATGTTCCAAGAGCTATGTTAGTGAACATAGAACCAGGTACAATGGATAGTGTTCGTTTAGGACTTTTCGGACAAATTTTCCGTCCTGATAATTTTGTATTTGGTCAAAGTGGCACTGGGAATAATTGGGCTAAAGGCCATTATACAGAAGGAGCCGAACTTGTAGATTCCGTCTTAGATGTCGTAAGAAAAGAAGCGCAATCCTGTGACTGCCTTCAAGGATTTCAATTGACTCATTCACTCGGTGGTAGTACAGGTTCTGGTATGGGGACATTGTTGATCTCAAAGATTCGTGAGGAGTATCCTGATCGAATTATGAATACATTTTTGGTTGTCCTCTCACCAAAAGTATCCGATACTGTTGTTGAGCCTTACAACGCGACGTTATCTGTTCACCAACTGGTTGAGAATACTGATGAAACATACTGCATTGACAATGAAGCGCTTTATGACATTTGTTTCCGAACATTGAAACTCACAACCCCTACATACGGTGATTTAAATCATCTGGTCAGTGCGACAATGTCTGGAGTCATTACTTGTCTCCGATTTCACGGACAGTTGAATGCTGATCTTCGGAAGCTGGCCGTGAATATGGTCCCATTCCCAGGTCTGCACTTTCTCATGCCTGGCTTCGCAACGTTTACTAGCCGTAGCAGTCAACAATATCGTTCACTCACTGTTCCTGAGTTGACTCAACAAATGTTTGACGCACAGAATATGATGGCTGCATGAGATCCGCGTCATTGGCGCTATTTAGCAGTCGCGGCTATTTTCCGTGGCCGTATGTCTATGAAGGAAGTCGACGAGCAGATATTGAATTCTCAGACTAAAAACTGCAGTTACTTTGTTGACTGGATTTCCAATAATGTCAAGACTGCCGTCTGCGATATCCCATCCCCGTCGCCAAATTTGCTAGGTTTGAAGCTTCACGAGTTCACTTAAACTGCGAACGAGAACGAGACTCAATGACCAAGACCAGTAATCTAGCTATTGATGCGTTCCAGACCCGCTACCTAGAAGGAGAAGTCCAACCGTGTTATGGAAAATATATTCTGCAAACAACCAGAAAACGAGCGAGCACCAGAAACACAATTTAAAACTTAGATATACAAATAAATGTATATATATATATCGATTTTGTCATGGAGCTTTTAAATATTTAATCGATAAATTCTCCAATTGACTGCCATTGATATATTCAAACATTTAATCGATAAGTTCATCGATCGACTATGTGCATGGATGGTAAAAAATTCTCACGCATACATCTGCATACAAGCTCCACAAGATAAAATTACAAACTATGAGTTTTTGGGGTTCTATCGTCCACAATAGGATCTAGATAATTTATACAAATATTCGTTGATATTTGAACGAATAGTTTGACAGAAATTAGACTTCGATTATAGAGAAACCAATTTTCTTTGAATAGGAATATCTGCGTATTGTTTTTATCAAAAACTGTATAGTGTCATCATAAATCCGCTAAAATACTTATCCTGTAGTTTTTTCGTGATCATCTGTGTCAGTCAACATTACATTGTAATTAGGTGGTGGCTGAAATCAGACAATGCAATAAGTTACCGATTTTGAATAGAACGGTTTGTTCTATTTGTCATTTTCCAATTGTTAGGTATTTGCGGCCCTGTTTATCGGTTTATCAGCTCAATATAATAATTTGCTTTTAAGATCGTTATATACTCAGTTATTTCTCTTTACGTGAGATACGTCGGTCTATGGTCAAACACTAACAACTTTACACATTTCTTAATTACGAAGGACGTTCTACAATATGATCCACTGTTATACAGTGCACTTCACGTTCTATGTTGTAGTTTCAAAAACCTGGTGCCAGAAATTAGGTCTTTGACTCTCATCTTTCGACACATCTGTTCAAGACGTCGGAATAAATTGCAGTTGTGTCACTTAGCCTTACTATCATTTAAATGGAATTAAACTAGCTTTGTAATTCGTTGTTTTTAGTGGTCTCATGTCGTACATAGCGGAAACTCAAGTTTTTTCTGAACAGTGCTTTCTATTTATAGTACTAATAAAGCCATATTGTGTTTTGTTTTCTTTCTTAAAATAAAAGTGGTTTAGACACAGATTTTTCTCACTCTAATAAATGACATTGTATTAAGTTTCGAACTTAACGTAGGCGGAAAGCATAAATTCTGCTAATTGAACGTAACGGGTATTTTAGGTTTATTTCATATCAGTTATAAGATCTGTATAGCGTAAATATGCAAATGGGGGTTTCGTGTAATTGATACATCGTCGTGTTTAGATTTCTTGAGAACTATTATCTACTTCTGAAGTACGCCTTTCAATGACACACTGCCACAGAATCTCGCGGTCTATCGAGTCAAATGCTGCTTTTAAGTCAAGAAAGACCACCATTGTCGGACGCCGATAAGTACGCCAATGTTCTAGTACCTGACGAATGGTGAATATGTGGTCGATGTAGTCACGACCAGGTCTGAAGCCAGCTTGATTCTCTCGTGTTTGCAGTTCACGAGTCTTAGTTAGGCGTCTGATAATTATCGGGGCTAGTATGTTAGATACTGTATTAGTTAAACTAATCCCTCTATGGTTGTCACAGGATGATTTTAGCCCTCTCTTATGTATTGGGACGATAAGTGATTCTGACCAGTCAGATGGAATAACGTCTAACTCCCAGATCTTATCTAAAATATCAGTCAACCTAATCGCCAAAATTGGATTACCACCCTTAAAATTATCTGGAGCCAATCCATCTGGACCAGCTACCCTTCCTGGTTTCAGATTAACTATAGCCTTTTGAACTTCTGCTAGAGTTGGGGGACCTACTTCAATGTTCCATTCACACTGTCTGGGAATGGAGGGTAGTTGTAGAGTAGCTGAAGGCCAGCTAGACTGTTCTCTGAAATGTTCCGCCCATCTTTCCAAACGTCTGGACTAGGAGCAGATGAGAGTGTTGTCTTTTTCCGAAATAATCTGACTTACACTTGACTTATTTATTGCAGTTTCTTTTCTTAGCCTGTAGAGCCGCCGTCCTCACATGTAATCCTCTAGGCCAAAGGAAAAGATGAAGACTAAAGACATGTTCTTAGGTAATTAATGATCTTTGCAATTCATGTATATAAGTAGTTGATACCCTATAAATATCAAGTTTTATTGTAGACAGTCATAACTGTCGAACACTACTAGTCGAGTCAGAGCTTATGGCGAACTATCATCCACTTTTGCAACCTCAAGTGGTGTCCGACAAGACTGTCCACTTTCCCCATTTTTGTTTAACTTCATCATCGACCTACTAATGGAAATAACATTCTCGTCGACTGAATTCTCGGGCATTGATCTCCTTCCAGGAAGTCCACTTATCGACTTAGAATTCTCAGATGATATAGTCCTGTTTGATGGAGACGCTGATAAAATGCAGAGTCTTTTGGTAGCACTAAGCAACAATGCCAGAATGTTTGGAATGCGCTTCTCTCCCTCTAAATGCAAGTTGCTGTTTCAGGACTGGTCTGCGTCAACACCTGAACTGAGGATATGGAGTGAAGTAGTCGAACACGTTGACAACTTCACTTTTGTTGGAAGTCTGGTCAGCCCTAATGGGTTGGCGTCTGACGAAATCTCAGCGCACAGGGTATTAGGGAATGATGGTAAATCAGTTGATGAGGTTGTGAATGTTCATAGACTGAGATGGTTGGGCCATGTATTGCGTATGTCTGAACACCGATTACCACGACGTGCAATGCTGACCAGTGTTGGGGATGATTGGAAGAAAGTTAGGGGTGGCCAAAGTAAAACGTGGCATCAGTGCTTGAAGTCAGTAACTTGTAGTCTTATCCATGTTGTTAGATGCAGAGTACTTGATTGTTGTCCGTGTGACTATCGTAGCCAATGGTTGTAGACTAAGTGTCACACGGCTCAGAATCGATCACAGTGGCGTCGGTGTATACACTCTTTGTTGTTCCTTTATTTCCAATATTAATCACTATTCGATTTTCCTAACCATCTGCCATCAAGTTATTCCACTTTCGATTGATGATACATACTATTTATATCTGTTGATATCAGTAACACATACCACACTATGAACCAACACAACTAGGTCGAAATTAATACCCTTATATCTTACTTTATTATTTGCTTGTATCTTCCCTTGCTGTTTAAGACTGAGATTGATTAGTCCCTTGTTATCATATATGTGTCCTGTGTGTAATGCCTCGATACTGTTTTAAGCAAAGATGGATGATGGTTATCGATGGAATCTAGGCTCCGTGTTTCGTCCTATTCGACACTCGTCAGCTAGATTTACCTTACTGTTCAGAATAAATGAGTCTTCTCTGGTTTATAATAGCTATCTGAATAATATTAATCCATAGTGAAAATGATAATTTGATTATTATCCATAAGTTGTTTACTAATCAAATCCAAGAATAAATTAAAGTCTGTTTTTCTTTTTATGTTTGTTATTATTCTGAAATATTGATAATAAGAGTTTAGTTCATAGATATTTTCCACTCAATTGAATGGATTATATCACATACAATTGTAGATATCCCTTTGAACTATTCATTGAAAGTGTACTAATCTAACATTAGACATACATTTTGTAATATGGTTTAATATTTTTTTGATGTTCTCAGGTAATGAGATGGTGGAGAAGATTTGTAGCTCAGGTAGATGATTTTGATGGAGTTTTGTTCTCTGAGTTGGATGGTTTGGTCGTGGAGCTTTCATCATCTATCTGAAGTTTGTGCTGATGATGTCGTTCAGAAGATTGATGAAAGCTCCACGACCACACCATCCAGCTCAGAGAACAAAACTCCGTCAAAATACGTTCTTATGTAATTAATGATCTTTGTAATTCATGTATATAAGTAGTTGATACCCTATAAATATCAAGTTTTGTTGTAGACAGTCATAACTGTCGATGTTACCGATCTAACTTTTCACGCTAAATCAGGTCAATAAAACTAGTGATTGCGTTCAAATTTGCCGGTAAAATATGATCGACGCTGAGGGCTAAACGCACGTGATTTTAGTCACTATTCAATGATCAGTTAACGTAAATACCTGAGTTCTAAAGAGGTCAACTGAAGCCCGAACAGCTCAATGGTAACATCTTAGACTGCGAAATTGGGTAAATTGTGTTCCGATTCACTCGTTAACATTAACTTCGTTATAAATACAATCACCACTAACTGACGACTTTCAACTTGCACGAAACCTATATCCAGGGCTTCCAACTGACTACCTCCAACCATCTAACCCACGAATGATACTATACATAATTTATCTAGAAATTATTATGCGAAACCAATGACGCCTTAACCAGTACGAGCTGCCTAGAGCCAAGTATAAATCATTATTAATTCTCCTTGCCTAACCCTGCCCGTTTCAGTCCATAACACAATCATAGTCTCTATTATTATAGGAATCGTTTATTTTGGACATACGCAGTTTCTATTCAGACGGCATCATACCATAAAATGGAAAGTAACAATTATACAAGATCAAGCCAAAATTGACTGTGAGTGTGAGATACTGTAACTAAGACTAGTAAATCGTTTAATCATAGTCAGTTGATCAAACGAAATCTTATAATAAAATCAATATAAATAAACACATAATCTAGTTGATTGATTATCATTCATTGATTTTTCGTTCGAATATTACATAACCAATAATTAAGAGTTAACTGGTTTTAAAAAATATTGATTTTCTATTTATTAAGCTTTAAAAATTCTAAACAGATTTGTAATGTCCTAATTCAAGTTTTATGATGACGTAATTATTTGCTATGCTCAATAATAAGCCTGATAATTAAGCTTTATTAACATAATATATCAGAACATTCGTCAAAATTATAAAAACGAATAGTATCCAAGAGTTAGGGGGGTTGATTTAATGTGAAATACTCAAGAGGTAATTATATTTGTAAAATTCTCAGCTATGGAACCTAAAATAATATCAAAGTTTCTCTTATCAGTCCAGTCCCAGCCTTCCGAAAACAAATAATCAAGCATCAAGACGATCAATAATTTCTTACCTAATATCTTTAGTTTCATAGGTTCATCAATGATCTGAACAACTAATGTCTAACAATCATTGAATTTTTCAACATATTTTAATCACTTTTAAAAGTCGGATTCATAGCTCGAATAAAGCTAAACCATCATGTAAAACCTGGAAGCACTGGACAACCGTTTCATCCTAGTGTGTGACTCCTCATCAGCGCGCATCCGCGATCTTGCTACACACCAACTGAATCGAAGACCTCCGATCTCACACGAGAACGCTTTACCTCTAGACCATTGAGCAGGCATCCAACGGTACTAATGTATAATTTCAACCAATTCACAATATTGCGCGACCATTCACCATTGTCAGCAGTGAGTAACGGCTTCTACAACAGACTTGGTTGAACTCCACTAATCACGGCTTCTCACTAGAACTCCACGAAACCCATCTTGGAGCCAGTCACTAGTGAGCACATGAAATTCTAGTCATATCTATTTTGTGTAAAATATCCCATATATATTCGTCCGATGTAAATTTGGATTAGATTATTCAAGATTCCCATCAGAGATCCTGGGTTCGATTAGTATATGGCGTGATCATGGATGGGCATCACTGAGGAGTTCCGTTCTAGGACGAAACAGCCATCTATTGTTTCCAGGTTTCACATGATGGTCAAGCTTTAATGGAATTATGAATTCAACTATTACATGTGTTATTCTTATTTGAGTTCATAGAAAAGAGAATTATCACTTGACTATCATCAATTCAGACAATCAGTCTATCACATTCACAGTTAGTACAATTCATAGTGATTTCCTTACGTCATCATAAGATTAATGTTTTGATTGTTTAGCTTGCATAAGTCATATACAAGTCCTTTATTAGTTAGGACAAATTTACATTCTATACAAATTATGCAATAAATTTATCATTTCAATAAATCCTCCAATGTAACCAAAGTTTTTCTCCTTTGTTTTCACATTAGACTAATATAAATTCATAAATGTGCCTGGTCCTATGTTGTATTTCACTGACATAACAACAAATGGCTTTTACTATTCATTGATATGGTTATGCTACTATTAATTTTTTTTAAAATTCCTACCTGACTTTTGATTCGTTGTCTTTGATTTCATCTTTTTGAAGGGATGACAAAATCTCCCCATAAATTATAACCTTCCTGTCACAGTGAAAAAGGGCATACATTTTATTTGGACTGTCTTAGTGTTGAGGTACATACTACTGATGTCGGAAGATATAAGTAGTATGTATCAACAATAGAAAGCAAAATACCTAGAGGTATATTAAGAAGATCGAAGAGAAGAGAACGAGAACAGTGAACAATTGATGTAAAAACGAAAGAACAATGAGGTCTGAGATAAGTGATTGACATTTTGCAAATGAAGTATTCACTGTATGCTTCCCAGATTTTACTAAGAGATTCTGTAATTTTGTATTCAAATATATTTGGTTATGAGCCCACTGGTGTTCTCCTTCACTACAGTGTATGTGGGGAGGATATGTAAAAATTTCTAATGTAAATATAGTTTTCTTCGTCAAATGACAGGAACATTACGAGGGGTATTAAAATATTTGGCAGAATTGATGAGATATTAATATTTTTTAAATTATGAATAATGATGGTGGATGTGTCGCGTAGATTAGTCGAAGTTAGACATTAAAACCGTTGGTTTTCAGTTTTGTGGTCTAGTGACTAAGCGCTTGCTCGCAACACTGAGAGGTCCTTGGTTGGAATTTCGCGAGTCGGGATCGTGGATGCGCACTGATGTTTGTTATTATTCTGAAATATTGATAATAAGAGTTTAGTTCATAGATATTTTCCACTCAATTGAATGGATTATATCACATACAATTGTAGATATCCCTTTGAACTATTCATTGAAAGTGTACTAATCTAACATTAGACATACATTTTGTAATATGGTTTAATATTTTTTTGATGTTCTCAGGTAATGAGATGGTGGAGAAGATTTGTAGCTCAGGTAGATGATTTTGATGGAGTTTTGTTCTCTGAGTTGGATGGTTTGGTCGTGGAGCTTTCATCATCTATCTGAAGTTTGTGCTGATGATGTCGTTCAGAAGATTGATGAAAGCTCCACGACCACACCATCCAGCTCAGAGAATAAAACTCCGTCAAAATACGTTCTTATGTAATTAATGATCTTTGTAATTCATGTATATAAGTAGTTGATACCCTATAAATATCAAGTTTTGTTGTAGACAGTCATAACTGTCGATGTTACCGATCTAACTTTTCACGCTAAATCAGGTCAATAAAACTAGTGATTGCGTTCAAATTTGCCGGTAAAATATGATCGACGCTGAGGGCTAAACGCACGTGATTTTAGTCACTATTCAATGATCAGTTAACGTAAATACCTGAGTTCTAAAGAGGTCAACTGAAGCCCGAACAGCTCAATGGTAACATCTTAGACTGCGAAATTGGGTAAATTGTGTTCCGATTCACTCGTTAACATTAACTTCGTTATAAATACAATCACCACTAACTGACGACTTTCAACTTGCACGAAACCTATATCCAGGGCTTCCAACTGACTACCTCCAACCATCTAACCCACGAATGATACTATACATAATTTATCTAGAAATTATTATGCGAAACCAATGACGCCTTAACCAGTACGAGCTGCCTAGAGCCAAGTATAAATCATTATTAATTCTCCTTGCCTAACCCTGCCCGTTTCAGTCCATAACACAATCATAGTCTCTATTATTATAGGAATCGTTTATTTTGGACATACGCAGTTTCTATTCAGACGGCATCATACCATAAAATGGAAAGTAACAATTATACAAGATCAAGCCAAAATTGACTGTGAGTGTGAGATACTGTAACTAAGACTAGTAAATCGTTTAATCATAGTCAGTTGATCAAACGAAATCTTATAATAAAATCAATATAAATAAACACATAATCTAGTTGATTGATTATCATTCATTGATTTTTCGTTCGAATATTACATAACCAATAATTAAGAGTTAACTGGTTTTAAAAAATATTGATTTTCTATTTATTAAGCTTTAAAAATTCTAAACAGATTTGTAATGTCCTAATTCAAGTTTTATGATGACGTAATTATTTGCTATGCTCAATAATAAGCCTGATAATTAAGCTTTATTAACATAATATATCAGAACATTCGTCAAAATTATAAAAACGAATAGTATCCAAGAGTTAGGGGGGTTGATTTAATGTGAAATACTCAAGAGGTAATTATATTTGTAAAATTCTCAGCTATGGAACTTAAAATAATACCAAAGTTTCTCTTATCAGTCCAGTCCCAGCCTTCCGAAAACAAATAATCAAGCATCAAGACGATCAATAATTTCTTACCTAATATCTTTAGTTTCATAGGTTCATCAATGATCTGAACAACTAATGTCTAACAATCATTGAATTTTTCAACATATTTTAATCACTTTTAAAAGTCGGATTCATAGCTCGAATAAAGCTAAACCATCATGTAAAACCTGGAAGCACTGGACAACCGTTTCATCCTAGTGTGTGACTCCTCATCAGCGCGCATCCGCGATCTTGCTACACACCAACTGAATCGAAGACCTCCGATCTCACACGAGAACGCTTTACCTCTAGACCATTGAGCAGGCATCCAACGGTACTAATGTATAATTTCAACCAATTCACAATATTGCGCGACCATTCACCATTGTCAGCAGTGAGTAACGGCTTCTACAACAGACTTGGTTGAACTCCACTAATCACGGCTTCTCACTAGAACTCCACGAAACCCATCTTGGAGCCAGTCACTAGTGAGCACATGAAATTCTAGTCATATCTATTTTGTGTAAAATATCCCATATATATTCGTCCGATGTAAATTTGGATTAGATTATTCAAGATTCCCATCAGAGATCCTGGGTTCGATTAGTATATGGCGTGATCATGGATGGGCATCACTGAGGAGTTCCGTTCTAGGACGAAACAGCCATCTATTGTTTCCAGGTTTCACATGATGGTCAAGCTTTAATGGAATTATGAATTTAACTATTACATGTGTTATTCTTATTTGAGTTCATAGAAAAAAGAATTATCACTTGACTATCATCAATTCAGACAATCAGTCTATCACATTCACAGTTAGTACAATTCATAGTGATTTCCTTACGTCATCATAAGATTAATGTTTTGATTGTTTAGCTTGCATAAGTCATATACAAGTCCTTTATTAGTTAGGACAAATTTACATTCTATACAAATTATGCAATAAATTTATCATTTCAATAAATCCTCCAATGTAACCAAAGTTTTTCTCCTTTGTTTTCACATTAGACTAATATAAATTCATAAATGTGCCTGGTCCTATGTTGTATTTCACTGACATAACAACAAATGGCTTTTACTATTCATTGATATGGTTATGCTACTATTAATTTTTTTTAAAATTCCTACCTGACTTTTGATTCGTTGTCTTTGATTTCATCTTTTTGAAGGGATGACAAAATCTCCCCATAAATTATAACCTTCCTGTCACAGTGAAAAAGGGCATACATTTTATTTGGACTGTCTTAGTGTTGAGGTACATACTACTGATGTCGGAAGATATAAGTAGTATGTATCAACAATAGAAAGCAAAATACCTAGAGGTATATTAAGAAGATCGAAGAGAAGAGAACGAGAACAGTGAACAATTGATGTAAAAACGAAAGAACAATGAGGTCTGAGATAAGTGATTGACATTTTGCAAATGAAGTATTCACTGTATGCTTCCCAGATTTTACTAAGAGATTCTGTAATTTTGTATTCAAATATATTTGGTTATGAGCCCACTGGTGTTCTCCTTCACTACAGTGTATGTGGGGAGGATATGTAAAAATTTCTAATGTAAATATAGTTTTCTTCGTCAAATGACAGGAACATTACGAGGGGTATTAAAATATTTGGCAGAATTGATGAGATATTAATATTTTTTAAATTATGAATAATAATGGTGGTTGTGTCGCTCAATCTCGTGGATTAGTCGAAGTTAGACATTAAAACCGTTGGTTTTCAGTTTTGTGGTCTAGTGACTAAGCGCTTGCTCGCAACACTGAGAGGTCCTTGGTTGGAATTTCGCGAGTCGGGATCGTGGATGCGCACTGATGTTTGTTATTATTCTGAAATATTGATAATAAGAGTTTAGTTCATAGATATTTTCCACTCAATTGAATGGATTATATCACATACAATTGTAGATATCCCTTTGAACTATTCATTGAAAGTGTACTAATCTAACATTAGACATACATTTTGTAATATGGTTTAATATTTTTTTGATGTTCTCAGGTAATGAGATGGTGGAGAAGATTTGTAGCTCAGGTAGATGATTTTGATGGAGTTTTGTTCTCTGAGTTTGTGCTGATGATGTCGTTCAGAAGATTGATGAAAGCTCCACGACCACACCATCCAGCTCAGAGAACAAAACTCCGTCAAAATACGTTCTTATGTAATTAATGATCTTTGTAATTCATGTATATAAGTAGTTGATACCCTATAAATATCAAGTTTTATTGTAGACAGTCATAACTTTCGATGTTTATTTCTTTGTATTGTTTTAGGAATTACATTTTATAACTAATCATATTGTATTAATCGATTTGTATCGGTTGTCTGAATCTTCGAAATTGATGTGAAAGATTAGTAATTGACCAGTGTCTTTTAGTATATATACATCCTGTGCGAATTGCATCAATACTGTCATTAGTCAGTCAGTCAGTCAGTTGCAACGTAGCACCAGGCATATACATGCTTCGGTCCAAGTCGCCATAACCTCATTAGCACAACAAGATGAACACCAAATTCATAAAGGTAGTTAATTAAGTTGTGGCAATATATAAAAGAAAGATTGCATGTAAGGATATAGTACAGGGAGAAAGAATTAGTTGATAGAATGAAAGATATGAAATAAATTTAATCACATAGTTTAAAGGAACACAAATGGTGTATACATCTACACCATTGTGATCGATTCTGAGCCGTGTGACACTTAGTCTACAACCATTGGTTACGATATTCACGCGAACCACAACTAAGTAGTTTACATCTACCAACATGGCTAAGACTAGAAGTTGGTGACTTCATGAATTGGTGCCACGTCTTGGCACCAACCATCATCTACACTGGTCAGCATTGCAAGTCGTGATGAACAGAGATGGATAGTGGATAGCAACGGAATCCAAACACCACTTTTGTCTTATTTGGGAATTGTCAGTTGTATGTATTTGCATCCCACAGTTGATGTTCATTTCGAAACTCGAACCCAGTAACGTGCACTTCAAACGCCATTGCATAATTCCCTTGGCTACTGAGTTCAGATAGTTACTAGATTGTGCAATGACATGGAGTTAAATTCATATATATTGTATGTCAGAATCTTCAAAATGGTGTTTAGCATTGTAAATGATCAGTGGCTTTTTTAATTATGTACATCACTATTTCATAAAATCAGAAGCTATGTAGATAACATAGGAACAGTACTGGATTGGATTTCTGGAGTGAAGATCAACACAAATGTAGGGACATCCAGTTGATGAGTGCCAGATAAGACGAAATATGCATCATGGCCTCCACTACTAGTCAATTATGGTACAAAAATGTCAGGTATTTATAGATTTTAGTGAAGACGAAATCATAATTATAGCCCAGAAATGTGAATAGAGTGGGTTATTAGAATTCGTCGAATAGGGAAGCCAACAATTAAAGTAGATCGACTAGCAAATTGGTTAATTGAGATGAAGACAATGATTTTAAATAACATCTATTTTCCAAAAGTCAGTATCCATAATATCAAATTCATTTTCCTTCACCAAATCATAATCATCATCATCATCATCATCATCATCATCATCATCATCATCATCATCATCATCATCATCATCATCATCATCATCATCATCATCATCATCATCATCATCATCATCATCATCATCATCATCATCATCATCATCATCATCATCATCATCATCATCATCATCATCATCATCATCATCATCATCATCATCATCATCATCATCATCATCATCATCATCATCATCATCATCATCATCATCATCATCATCATCATCATCATCATCATCATCATCATCATCATCATCATCACCATCATCTTGTTCTTCTCGTTTTTCGTGTTCTTGTTCTTGTTCTTCTTCTGCTTCTTCATTATCTTCGGATTTTATTGGACCTAATGAAGAAGAGTTGAATGGTAAATGTAATATGAGATCAAAATATTGTTTACATGACCTTAGATATAAACATAAACTTCAAAATCAACAAAAATGATCACTTTATCAAAGTTGAAAATGAATCCTAAACATTTCGTTATTATCGATTGTTGTTATCCACACGAATATAATGCTGGACATATTTATAGTGCTATTAATTTATCAGATTGGCCAAAACCTTATAAATATTTTTTTGGTATAAAACAAAAATCTATTAAAACTACTGAAATGGATTTAAGTAACTCATTATATTCAACGGAACAACTGATTAAACCAAAACCATCTCATACTATATTTATATTATATTGTGAATTTTCTACAAAACGTGCACCACAATTATTTTATCTTTTACGTATTCATGACAGAGTATTACATTTCAATTCATATCCTGCATTAAAATATCCATTTGTTTATATATTACATGGTGGTTATTAACTTACTTATGTCAGCTACTCCTTATGGAACAGTATAAGTCACTCAGCAACATTCTCAATCCAACCTTGTCTTGATGAATGTTTTCCAGTTCTTTTCAATGGTTATTCTTCTTTTTTCATGTCCGTTTCCAAGTTCCGACATAGTGTATTCTTCGACCGTCTTCTTCTTCTTCTTCTTCTTCTTCTTCTTCTTGTATGTTTCCCTCCACGATTCCATGTTATCGCTTGTCTCATGATGTAGTTCGAATCCACTGCAATCCACTAATTACTTGTTACTTACTTATTTCATTATTATTTTCATCTCATTTCTTCTATTCATAATGATTAATATAAGTAATATTGATTCAATTCATTTTGATTGAAAAGGTTTCTCTCAAACGGAATTCATTAAAATTGCAACCTATTCAACATTGAATATGTTTCTTTTAATTCAATCATTATTAATGTCTTTGTTAAAATATATTTTTCTTTCATTTTCGTTGGTTGATTCATTAGAATTAAAAGAGGAGAGCTTGACAAATGCAACTTAAAAATGAGTTTATATATATATATAAATATATATATATATATATCGAGAGAGAGAGAGACAGAGAGGGAGAGAGAGGGAGAGAGGGAGAGAGGGAGAGAGTGAGAGAACGAGGAACTTGGGTTTGAATCCCGCGAGCGGGATCGTGGATGCGTACTGTTAAGGAGTCCCATAATATAATGAAACGGACAGCCAGTGATTCTAGGTTTTCAACAGTGGTCTAACATCAATCGGTTCATGATCTCAATCAATAAACGTGCAATAATGTATTCAACTATTTATTCATCTGACAGTAGACTGTAATAAAGGAATAATGAAATCATTAAAAATGATTGATATTCAGAAGAGTTACAATAAACTGAATAGCTCAAATATTGATTTATTTAGCCTAAATAAAGCAATTTGTCGATAGCAGGGAAATCCAGGAAGTGCGTTTTTCCTGATCTAGCACTTATCATTTCGGTGTACTTTCATTCAAGTTGATCCTCTCTCCGAAGCTCAAACCCAGTACTGTTCTCTTCAAATGCCATTCCGTTATCCACTTAACTACTAAGTACAGATAGCTACTGCCTTTTGGAGTGGAGTTAATTTTAATTTATACATATTGCTTGTTTGCATCTTTTCATTAATAGTTTACTAATGCAATTTCGAGATGGTGGAAAAGATTTGTAGCTCAAGTGGACAATTTTGATGGAGTTTCGTTCTCTGAACTGGATGGTCTAGTCGTGGAGTATTCATCGTTCTTCTGAACGACATTGTCAGCACAAACTTCAGGTAGACTTCTTCACGTGACTTCTACCTGAAGATTTGTGCTGATGATGTCGTTCAGAAGAACGATGAAAGATCCACGACCAAACCATCCAGTTCAGAGAACAAAACTTCATCAAAAACTAATGCAAATGTTATGTCTCTTCTGATATACATACATCCTATATGGATTACCTAGATATTGTCATTAATTTTCAAGCATTTTAAGCAAAGCTGAATAGTGGCTAGCAATGGAATCTAGGATGCATGTTTTACCCTACTCGTATTTCATAAGGTGAACTTACCTGTTCAGCTACAGTCATAAAACGTAAATAAGAAGATGCAAACAACTAATATATATAATCACAATCAGAGAGGGGTTTTCTGGAGATTGTAGTAGTTTAATAATTGAATGTATGAGTCATCTGAAATCAGACCATCATGGAAAACCTAGAACTACTGGACGGCCGTTTCATACTATAATGGGACTCCTGTGCAGGGCACATTCTCGATCTCTCCTCGTGAGATTCGAACTCACGACTGGATTGATTGAAGTTAGACATTTCTGAAAAGATTTTTCTCCTTTATACAACTGAATTAAACGTTTGGTTAATAAATATTTGAATTCCATTTTATGTAAGTCATATTGATAGTAACCATAATATTCGGTTATGATAAGGAGTAAATGTATTCTTCTCTAAATTATCCAAATGATTTGGACCCAATGTTTCAAGATAATTTTAACGTGAATAAATCCAACATTTACTTACTCACTTACTTACTTACTTACTTACTTACTTACTTACTTGCTTACTTACTTACTTACTTACTTACTTACTTACTTATGCCCGTTAGTTTTTGTGGAGGAGAATAAGCCACCCACTAGCACTCTCCTTCCAACCTTGTCCTGAGCAATCCTTTCCAGCTCTTTCCAATTGTTATTCATCCTTTTCATATCTGATTCCATTTTCCGACATAATGTGTTATTTGGCATCCCTCTTTTTCTGCTTCCCTTCAGGATCTCAAGTTTGTGCTTGCCTCGTGTAGTTTGATGATTTGCGTAATGAATGTCCTATCGACTTCCATCATCTTTTTCTAATTTCCTCTTCATTTGGAAGCCGCTTTGTTCTATCCCATAGTAGATTGTTGCTGATAGTACGTGTAATTTCTTGATGATGGTTGTAGTAGTTCTCCAGGTTTCAGCTCCGTACAGTAGGACTGTCTCTACGTTCGTATTGAAGATTCGCACTTTGATATTGGTTGACAGTTGTTTTGAATTCCATATGTTTAGTTGTAGGAATCCGTGCCTCCACATGTACATCAGATCCTCCTTGTTCATCCATAGTCCTGCTTAGAGACGTGAAAGAGCTTCTCCGTCAAGTATGATTGAGTTGGTGTTCTCCACGTTGTAGTTGAGGATCTTGCTCTTTCCTTTATGTATGTTGAGGCCTACTGATGCAGAAGCTGCTGCTACACTATTTGTCTTCATATGCAGTTGCTCGTTTGTACGGTATAAATGAGCTAGGTCATCTGTGAAGTCCAAATCTTCGAATTGATTCTGAGTTATGCATTGTATTCCGTGATTCTTTCTAGATGTGAAGAACTCCATAATCCAGTTAGGATGAAAATGCGTCCTAGATTCCATTGCTAGCCACTATCCATCTTTGCTTAAAAAGCTTGTGGCTTAAGGCTATAACGAAGCAATCCACATAGGATGCACATATGTCAACATGAGATTGATCAAATGCACTCTTAAATAACATTGGGAAGATACAAGTAAAACAATGCCAAGTGAATTTGTAATGTTCATTCAATATTTTTTTGGACTCTCTTTTTGATGATCAATCTCCACCTAATAACAAATAAATGTATTTAAGTTCATCAATATTTTGGGATAGTATAAACTATATAATAAGTAAACTTCATGTTTGATGCAAAAACCATTAGAGATTTGTATAAACCCATCATAGTATGTAAATTAGAAGTAAACTGTATTACATTACTTAATTGTAGGATGTGATGATCAAAAACACTATGCACTCGTTTCATTGTGTTTAACGAACCATATTTGAGGTAGACAATAAAGTGGTTTCGATTTGAAATAAATCTTATGCTTTATGCAATAATCCATTTGATGCTGCAACTATTAACTGGTGTTTTCTAAGATTGTTTATATATATATGAAGTAAATTCTTATTTCGTAATATGGCGTGCCCATCATTTAATCCCACTAGTGAGTAACTAGTTTATTCATAACTCACTGGTGAAACAGGACACAAGATTAATTTCGAAGGGAACAAAATGCTTCAGAAACGTTCTAGCACACATAAAGAAAGATTAACCACAGAAACGCTTTATATATATACATATATATATATATATATATATATATATATATATATATATATATATATATATATATATATATATATATAATAATCTCATATGTTTCATTTAGAATAATCTGGTTTATTTCAAATGATTTATTTTAATATAATAAATTAGAAGGTATTGATGGTTGGATGCAATACTTGTTAACTATCGTAAATATGAAATCTGTTTAATTGCTAGACTTAATAATCTAATCAAATAGATTACTTGAAGACTGTTGATTGAGATGGCCTAGATTGTTTACACGCAGTAGTCATCATCACTATGTATAAAAATAAGTGTTTTTTTAAGTAAGTGATTATAACAAATACAGAATGTCACTGGTTGAAATCATGAGTCAGTTGAAGCTAGACTACCATGTTTTTGTTTAAATTGAAATCATGAACCGAATGATGTTAGATTACCGTTGAAAACCTAAAAGCACAAGACGGCAGTTTCGTCCTATTGTGGGACTCCTCACCAGTGTGCATCCATGATTCCACCTCGTGGAATTCGAACCCAAGGCCTTCAGCCTTGCACTCAAGCACTTAACTACTAGACCATTGAGTCGGCATCCAACAGTGTTAATGTCTAACCTTAACCAATCCGCGAAGTTGCGCGACCATCTCACATTGTGACTAGTAACTAGTGACTAGCTTCGGGAGGGAGTTCTCGGAGTTCCAGTGAGAAGCTGTGATCAGTGGAGCTAATCCTTGTGGGGTAGAGACAGGTATCTACCGCATTACAATGTAAGATGGTCGCAAAATTTCATGGGTTGATCGAAGTTAGACATTAACACCGTTGGATGCCTGCTCACTGGTCTGAAGTTTAAGCATTGGTGCGCGAGACTGAAGGCCCTAGGTTTGAATCCCGCGAGCTAGATCTTGGATACGCAGTTCTGAGGAGTCCCACGACAGAACGAAACGGTCATCCAGTGCTTTCAGATTTTCAGTGATGGTCTCACATCAATCAGTTCACGATCTCAATCAAAAATTATTTTTTTTTAAAAGAATTACAATAACTGTCATTAAAACGATTATGATTATTATTCTCTACATCAAATGATAAATTTCAAGGGTATGATAATAATTATTTTAAAAAAATAGTGACTATTTTAAGTGCTATCCGAATGTGCTCTCAATTTGTCTAGATATAAACGATTTTTCGCTATAAACCAAATTATCTCCAGCCAAAATCATGTACGAACGTGGCTCTAAACTAATAGTACCAAGGTTACTTAAGTTCATTCTTATTAAAGAACATATTATAGACTTTAATATATACCTGAGAACACTGATAATAATAGCGATAATAATAATAATAATAATAATAATAATAATAATCAAGAGAATAGTTTGGGTTCAAAATGGAAGAGTGTAGAGAATTGCTCATTGATAAGGGGTCTAGGTGTGAACGATAACTTTAAACCACAAATGTTTTGATGTTAGCTTGAATGAAAGTACAGAGTGAACATCAACTCTGAGATGCAAGTACATCCAGCTGACGAGTCCCAAATCGAACGAAACGTGCGTCCTGGATTCCACTGCTGGCCACTATACCTCATTGCTTACAATAATCGTCATTTATGTTTGTTAAAATAGTGCAATATATAGCTCAATCATACTTTTTTATATGTTAATTGTCGTTTTTTTCAAAATTCTTTAATTATATTCAATAGTAATCCATTGAATAACCAGTATCGATTGGGGCATTGGCCACCGACCAGCGCTCTTCATCCAACTCTGCCCTGGGCAATCCTTCCCAATTGTATCGAATACCATTGAGTTAAATCCTATCCATTAAATAATAACCAATATTATATCAGTTAAACCTAAAAATTTCTGTGTATTACGACAGTTTTGATGGATTACTGTTGGGAATTAAGATCTCTATTCCTGTTGTCTTTTTCTTCACTATTTCCATCGGATCACATGAGTCTATGGTTATCTCTATGATGAGAAGAGATAGTGTTGCAATTTGTACAGTGGAAACCTAGTACCAGATGCGGTCGTAGTATAATCTCCAAAAAATCCCTATCTGATTGTGATTATATATATTAGTTGTTTGCATCTTCTTATTTACGTTTTATGACTGTAGCTGAACAGGTAAGTTCACCTTATGAAATACGAGTAGGGTAAAACATGCATCCTAGATTCCATTGCTAGCCACTATTCAGCTTTGCTTAAAATGCTTGAAAATTAATGACAATATCTAGGTAATCCATATAGGATGTATGTATATCAGAAGAGACATAACATTTGCATTAGTTTTTGATGAAGTTTTGTTCTCTGAACTGGATGGTTTGGTCGTGGATCTTTCATCGTTCTTCTGAACGACATCATCAGCACAAATCTTCAGGTAGAAGTCACGTGAAGAAGTCTACCTGAAGTTTGTGCTGACAATGTCGTTCAGAAGAACGATGAATACTCCACGACTAGACCATCCAGTTCAGAGAACGAAACTCCATCAAAATTGTCCACTTGAGCTACAAATCTTTTCCACCATCTCGAAATTGCATTAGTAAACTATTAATGAAAAGATGCAAACAAGCAATATGTATAAATTAAAATTAACTCCACTCCAAAATGCAGTAGCTTTCTGTACTTAGTATTTAAGTGGATAACGGAATGGCATTTGAAGAGAACAGTACTGTGTTTGATCTTCGGAGAGAGGATCAACTTGAATGAAAGTACACCGAAATGATAAGTGCTAGATCAGGAAAAACGCACTTCCTGGATTTCCCTGCTATCGACAAATTGCTTTATTTAGGCTAAATAAATCAATATTTGAGCTATTCAGTTTATTGTAACTCTTCTGAATATCAATCATTTTTAATGATTTCATTATTCCTTTATTACAGTCTACTGTCAGATGAATAAATAGTTGAATACATTATTGCACGTTTATTGATTGAGATCATGAACCGATTGATGTTAGACCACTGTTGAAAACCTAGAATCACTGGCTGTCCGTTTCATTATATTATGGGACTCCTTAACAGTACGCATCCACGATCCCGCTCGCGGGATTCAAACCCAAGTTCCTCGTTCTCTCACTCTCTCCCTCTCTCCCTCTCTCCCTCTCTCTCCCTCTCTCTCCCTCTCTCTCTCGATATATATATATATATATTTATATATATATATAAACTCATTTTTAAGTTGCATTTGTCAAGCTCTCCTCTTTTAATTCTAATGAATCAACCAACGAAAATGAAAGAAAAATATATTTAAACAAAGACATTAATAATGATTGAATTAAAAGAAACATATTCAATGTTGAATAGGTTGCAATTTTAATGAATTCCGTTTGAGAGAAACCTTTTCAATCAAAATGAATTGAATCAATATTACTTATATTAATCATTATGAATAGAAGAAATGAGATGAAAATAATAATGAAATAAGTAAGTAACAAGTAATTAGTGGATTGCAGTGGATTCGAACTACATCATGAGACAAGCGATAACATGGAATCGTGGAGGGAAACATACAAGAAGAAGAAGAAGAAGAAGAAGAAGAAGAAGAAGAAGACGGTCGAAGAATACACTATGTCGGAACTTGGAAACGGACATGAAAAAAGAAGAATAACCATTGAAAAGAACTGGAAAACATTCATCAAGACAAGGTTGGATTGAGAATGTTGCTGAGTGACTTATACTGTTCCATAAGGAGTAGCTGACATAAGTAAGTTAATAACCACCATGTAATATATAAACAAATGGATATTTTAATGCAGGATATGAATTGAAATGTAATACTCTGTCATGAATACGTAAAAGATAAAATAATAGTGGTGCACGTTTTGTAGAAAATTCACAATATAATATAAATATAGTATGAGATGGTTTTGGTTTAATCAGTTGTTCCGTTGAATATAATGAGTTACTTAAATCCATTTCAGTAGTTTTAATAGATTTTTGTTTTATACCAAAAAAATATTTATAAGGTTTTGGCCAATCTGATAAATTAATAGCACTATAAATATGTCCAGCAATATATTCGTGTGGATAACGACAATAGATAATAACGAAATGTTTGTGATTCATTTTCAACTTTGATAAAGTGATCATTTTTTGTTGATTTTGAAGTTTATGTTTACATCTAAGGTCATGTAAACAATATTTTGATCGCATAATACAATTACCATTCAACTCTTCTTATTTTGGTGATGATGATGATGATGATGATGATGATGATGATGATGATGATGATGATGATGATGATGATGAATGATGATGATGATGATGATGATGATGATGATGATGATGATGATGATGATGATGATGATGATGATGATGATGATGATGATGATGATGATGATGATGATGATGATGATGATGATGATGATGATGATGATGATGATGATGATGATGATGATGATGATGATGATGATGATGATGATGATGATGATGATGATGATGATGATGATGATGATGATGATGATGATGATGATGATGATGATGATGATGATGATGATGATGATGATGATGATGATGATGATGATGATGATGATGATGATGATGATTATGATTTGGTGAACGAAAATGAATATGACAATATACATACCGACCTTCGGAAAATAGATGATTTTTTAAAATCTTAGACTTCATCTCAATTAAGCTATTTGCTAGTTGATCTACTTTAATTGTTGGCTTCCCTATTCGACGAATTCTAATAACCTACTCTATGCACATTTAAGGGCTATAATGATGATTTCGTCTTCACTAGAAACTATAAATACCTGACATTTTTGTACCATAATTGACTAGTATTGGAGGCCAAGATGCATATTTCGTCTTATCCGGCACTCATCAGCTGGATGTACCTACATTTGAGTTGATCTTCACCCCAGAAATCCAATCCAGTACTGTTCACGTGTTATCCACATAGCTTCTGATTTTATGAAATAGTGATGTACATAATTAAAAAAGCCACTGATCATTTACAATGCTAAACACCATTTTGAAGATTCTGACATACAATATATATGAATTTAACTCCATGTCATTGCACAATCTAGTAACTATCTGAACTCAGTAGCCAAGGGAATTATGCAATGGCGTTTGAAGTGCACGTTACTGGGTTCGAGTTTCGAAATGAACATCAACTGTGGGATGCAAATACATACAACTGACAATTCCCAAATAAGACAAAAGTGGTGTTTGGATTCCGTTGCTATCCACTATCCATCTCTGTTCATCACGACTTGCAATGCTGACCAGTGTAGATGATGGTTGGTGCCAAGACGTGGCACCAATTCATGAAGTCACCAACTTCTAGTCTTAGCCATGTTGGTAGATGTAAACTACTTAGTTGTGGTTCGCGTGAATATCGTAACCAATGGTTGTAGACTAAGTGTCACACGGCTCAGAATCGATCACAATGGTGTAGATGTATACACCATTTGTGTTCCTTTAAACTATGTGATTAAAATTATTTCATATCTTTCATTCTATCAACTAATTCTTTCTCCCTGTACTATATCCTTACATGCAATCTTTCTTTTATATATTGCCACAACTTAATTAACTACCTTTATGAATTTGGTGTTCATCTTGTTGTGCTAATGAGGTTATGGCGACTTGGACCGAAGCATGTATATGCCTGGTGCTACGTTGCAACTGACTGACTGACTGACTAATGACAGTATTGATGCAATTCGCACAGGATGTATATATACTAAAAGACACTGGTCAATTACTAATCCTTCACATCAATTTCGAAGATTCAAACAACCGATACAAATCGATTAATACAATATGATTAGTTATAAAATGTAATTCCTAAAACAATACAAAGAAATAAACATCGAAAGTTATGACTGTCTACAACAAAACTTGATATTTATAGGGTATCAACTACTTATATACATGAATTACAAAGATCATTAATTACATAAGAACGTATTTTGACGGAGTTTTGTTCTCTGAGCTGGATGGTGTGGTCGTGGAGCTTTCATCAATCTTCTGAACGACATCATCAGCACAAACTCAGAGATCAAAACTCCATCAAAATCATCTACCTGAGCTACAAATCTTCTCCACCATCTCATTACCTGAGAACATCAAAAAAATATTAAACCATATTACAAAATGTATGTCTAATGTTAGATTAGTACACTTTCAATGAATAGTTCAAAGGGATATCTACAATTGTATGTGATATAATCCATTCAATTGAGTGGAAAATATCTATGAACTAAACTCTTATTATCAATATTTCAGAATAATAACAAACATCAGTGCGCATCCACGATCCCGACTCGCGAAATTCCAACCAAGGACCTCTCAGTGTTGCGAGCAAGCGCTTAGTCACTAGACCACAAAACTGAAAACCAACGGTTTTAATGTCTAACTTCGACTAATCCACGAGATTGAGCGACACAACCACCATTATTATTCATAATTTAAAAAATATTAATATCTCATCAATTCTGCCAAATATTTTAATACCCCTCGTAATGTTCCTGTCATTTGACGAAGAAAACTATATTTACATTAGAAATTTTTACATATCCTCCCCACATACACTGTAGTGAAGGAGAACACCAGTGGGCTCATAACCAAATATATTTGAATACAAAATTACAGAATCTCTTAGTAAAATCTGGGAAGCATACAGTGAATACTTCATTTGCAAAATGTCAATCACTTATCTCAGACCTCATTGTTCTTTCGTTTTTACATCAATTGTTCACTGTTCTCGTTCTCTTCTCTTCAATCTTCTTAATATACCTCTAGGTATTTTGCTTTCTATTGTTGATACATACTACTTATATCTTCCGACATCAGTAGTATGTACCTCAACACTAAGACAGTCCAAATAAAATGTATGCCCTTTTTCACTGTGACAGGAAGGTTATAATTTATGGGGAGATTTTGTCATCCCTTCAAAAAGATGAAATCAAAGACAACGAATCAAAAGTCAGGTAGGAATTTTAAAAAAAATTAATAGTAGCATAACCATATCAATGAATAGTAAAAGCCATTTGTTGTTATGTCAGTGAAATACAACATAGGACCAGGCACATTTATGAATTTATATTAGTCTAATGTGAAAACAAAGGAGAAAAACTTTGGTTACATTGGAGGATTTATTGAAATGATAAATTTATTGCATAATTTGTATAGAATGTAAATTTGTCCTAACTAATAAAGGACTTGTATATGAC
The DNA here is from genome assembly GCA_944470375.2 of Schistosoma guineensis. NCBI lineage: Eukaryota > Metazoa > Platyhelminthes > Trematoda > Strigeidida > Schistosomatidae > Schistosoma > Schistosoma guineensis. Next base: position 3,802,995 of record OX103894.1, on the reverse strand, counting down.
TTATACAAGCTAAACAATCAAAACATTAATCTTATGATGACGTAAGGAAATCACTATGAATTGTACTAACTGTGAATGTGATAGACTGATTGTCTGAATTGATGATAGTCAAGTGATAATTCTCTTTTCTATGAACTCAAATAAGAATAACACATGTAATAGTTGAATTCATAATTCCATTAAAGCTTGACCATCATGTGAAACCTGGAAACAATAGATGGCTGTTTCGTCCTAGAACGGAACTCCTCAGTGATGCCCATCCATGATCACGCCATATACTAATCGAACCCAGGATCTCTGATGGGAATCTTGAATAATCTAATCCAAATTTACATCGGACGAATATATATGGGATATTTTACACAAAATAGATATGACTAGAATTTCATGTGCTCACTAGTGACTGGCTCCAAGATGGGTTTCGTGGAGTTCTAGTGAGAAGCCGTGATTAGTGGAGTTCAACCAAGTCTGTTGTAGAAGCCGTTACTCACTGCTGACAATGGTGAATGGTCGCGCAATATTGTGAATTGGTTGAAATTATACATTAGTACCGTTGGATGCCTGCTCAATGGTCTAGAGGTAAAGCGTTCGCGTGTGAGATCGGAGGTCTTCGATTCAGTTGGTGTGTAGCAAGATCGCGGATAAGCGCTGATGAGGAGTCACACACTAGGATGAAACGGTTGTCCAGTGCTTCCAGGTTTTACATGATGGTTTAGCTTTATTCGAGCTATGAATCCGACTTTTAAAAGTGATTAAAATATGTTGAAAAATTCAATGATTGTTAGACATTAGTTGTTCAGATCATTGATGAACCTATGAAACTAAAGATATTAGGTAAGAAATTATTGATCGTCTTGATGCTTGATTATTTGTTTTCGGAAGGCTGGGACTGGACTGATAAGAGAAACTTTGGTATTATTTTAAGTTCCATAGCTGAGAATTTTACAAATATAATTACCTCTTGAGTATTTCACATTAAATCAACCCCCCTAACTCTTGGATACTATTCGTTTTTATAATTTTGACGAATGTTCTGATATATTATGTTAATAAAGCTTAATTATCAGGCTTATTATTGAGCATAGCAAATAATTACGTCATCATAAAACTTGAATTAGGACATTACAAATCTGTTTAGAATTTTTAAAGCTTAATAAATAGAAAATCAATATTTTTTAAAACCAGTTAACTCTTAATTATTGGTTATGTAATATCCAAACGAAAAATCAATGAATGATAATCAATCAACTAGATTATGTGTTTATTTATATTGATTTTATTATAAGATTTCGTTTGATCAACTGACTATGATTAAACGATTTACTAGTCTTAGTTACAGTATCTCACACTCACAGTCAATTTTGGCTTGATCTTGTATAATTGTTACTTTCCATTTTATGGTATGATGCCGTCTGAATAGAAACTGCGTATGTCCAAAATAAACGATTCCTATAATAATAGAGACTATGATTGTGTTATGGACTGAAACGGGCAGGGTTAGGCAAGGAGAATTAATAATGATTTATACTTGGCTCTAGGCAGCTCGTACTGGTTAAGGCGTCATTGGTTTCGCATAATAATTTCTAGATAAATTATGTATAGTATCATTCGTGGGTTAGATGGTTGGAGATAGTCAGTTGGAAGCCCTGGATATAGGTTTCGTGCAAGTTGAAAGTCGTCAGTTAGTGGTGATTGTATTTATAACGAAGTTAATGTTAACGAGTGAATCGGAACACAATTTACCTAATTTCGCAGTCTAAGATGTTACCATTGAGCTGTTCGGGCTTCAGTTGACCTCTTTAGAACTCAGGTATTTACGTTAACTGATCATTGAATAGTGACTGAAATCACGTGCGTTTAGCCCTCAGTGTCGATCATATTTTACCGGCAAATTTGAACGCAATCACTAGTTTTATTGACCTGATTTAGCGTGAAAAGTTAGATCGGTAACATCGACAGTTATGACTGTCTACAATAAAACTTGATATTTATAGGGTATCAACTACTTATATACATGAATTACAAAGATCATTAATTACATAAGAACGTATTTTGACGGAGTTTTGTTCTCTGAGCTGGATGGTGTGGTCGTGGAGCTTTCATCAATCTTCTGAACGACATCATCAGCACAAACTTCAGATAGATGATGAAAGCTCCACGACCAAACCATCCAACTCAGAGAACAAAACTCCATCAAAATCATCTACCTGAGCTACAAATCTTCTCCACCATCTCATTACCTGAGAACATCAAAAAAATATTAAACCATATTACAAAATGTATGTCTAATGTTAGATTAGTACACTTTCAATGAATAGTTCAAAGGGATATCTACAATTGTATGTGATATAATCCATTCAATTGAGTGGAAAATATCTATGAACTAAACTCTTATTATCAATATTTCAGAATAATAACAAACATAAAAAGAAAAACAGACTTTAATTTATTCTTGGATTTGATTAGTAAACAACTTATGGATAATAATCAAATTATCATTTTCACTATGGATTAATATTATTCAGATAGCTATTATAAACCAGAGAAGACTCATTTATTCTGAACAGTAAGGTAAATCTAGCTGACGAGTGTCGAATAGGACGAAACACGGAGCCTAGATTCCATCGATAACCATCATCCATCTTTGCTTAAAACAGTATCGAGGCATTACACACAGGACACATATATGATAACAAGGGACTAATCAATCTCAGTCTTAAACAGCAAGGGAAGATACAAGCAAATAATAAAGTAAGATATAAGGGTATTAATTTCGACCTAGTTGTGTTGGTTCATAGTGTGGTATGTGTTACTGATATCAACAGATATAAATAGTATGTATCATCAATCGAAAGTGGAATAACTTGATGGCACATGGTTAGGAAAATCGAATAGTGATTAATATTGGAAATAAAGGAACAACAAAGAGTGTATACACCGACGCCACTGTGATCGATTCTGAGCCGTGTGACACTTAGTCTACAACCATTGGCTACGATAGTCACACGGACAACAATCAAGTACTCTGCATCTAACAACATGGATAAGACTACAAGTTACTGACTTCAAGCACTGATGCCACGTTTTACTTTGGCCACCCCTAACTTTCTTCCAATCATCCCCAACACTGGTCAGCATTGCACGTCGTGGTAATCGGTGTTCAGACATACGCAATACATGGCCCAACCATCTCAGTCTATGAACATTCACAACCTCATCAACTGATTTACCATCATTCCCTAATACCCTGTGCGCTGAGATTTCGTCAGACGCCAACCCATTAGGGCTGACCAGACTTCCAACAAAAGTGAAGTTGTCAACGTGTTCGACTACTTCACTCCATATCCTCAGTTCAGGTGTTGACGCAGACCAGTCCTGAAACAGCAACTTGCATTTAGAGGGAGAGAAGCGCATTCCAAACATTCTGGCATTGTTGCTTAGTGCTACCAAAAGACTCTGCATTTTATCAGCGTCTCCATCAAACAGGACTATATCATCTGAGAATTCTAAGTCGATAAGTGGACTTCCTGGAAGGAGATCAATGCCCGAGAATTCAGTCGACGAGAATGTTATTTCCATTAGTAGGTCGATGATGAAGTTAAACAAAAATGGGGAAAGTGGACAGTCTTGTCGGACACCACTTGAGGTTGCAAAAGTGGATGATAGTTCGCCATAAGCTCTGACTCGACTAGTAGTGTTCGACAGTTATGACTGTCTACAATAAAACTTGATATTTATAGGGTATCAACTACTTATGTACATGAATTGCAAAGATCATTAATTACCTAAGAACATGTCTTTAGTCTTCATCTTTTCCTTTGGCCTAGAGGATTACATGTGAGGACGGCGGCTCTACAGGCTAAGAAAAGAAACTGCAATAAATAAGTCAAGTGTAAGTCAGATTATTTCGGAAAAAGACAACACTCTCATCTGCTCCTAGTCCAGACGTTTGGAAAGATGGGCGGAACATTTCAGAGAACAGTCTAGCTGGCCTTCAGCTACTCTACAACTACCCTCCATTCCCAGACAGTGTGAATGGAACATTGAAGTAGGTCCCCCAACTCTAGCAGAAGTTCAAAAGGCTATAGTTAATCTGAAACCAGGAAGGGTAGCTGGTCCAGATGGATTGGCTCCAGATAATTTTAAGGGTGGTAATCCAATTTTGGCGATTAGGTTGACTGATATTTTAGATAAGATCTGGGAGTTAGACGTTATTCCATCTGACTGGTCAGAATCACTTATCGTCCCAATACATAAGAGAGGGCTAAAATCATCCTGTGACAACCATAGAGGGATTAGTTTAACTAATACAGTATCTAACATACTAGCCCCGATAATTATCAGACGCCTAACTAAGACTCGTGAACTGCAAACACGAGAGAATCAAGCTGGCTTCAGACCTGGTCGTGACTACATCGACCACATATTCACCATTCGTCAGGTACTAGAACATTGGCGTACTTATCGGCGTCCGACAATGGTGGTCTTTCTTGACTTAAAAGCAGCATTTGACTCGATAGACCGCGAGATTCTGTGGCAGTGTGTCATTGAAAGGCGTACTTCAGAAGTAGATAATAGTTCTCAAGAAATCTAAACACGACGATGTATCAATTACACGAAACCCCCATTTGCATATTTACGCTATACAGATCTTATAACTGATATGAAATAAACCTAAAATACCCGTTACGTTCAATTAGCAGAATTTATGCTTTCCGCCTACGTTAAGTTCGAAACTTAATACAATGTCATTTATTAGAGTGAGAAAAATCTGTGTCTAAACCACTTTTATTTTAAGAAAGAAAACAAAACACAATATGGCTTTATTAGTACTATAAATAGAAAGCACTGTTCAGAAAAAACTTGAGTTTCCGCTATGTACGACATGAGACCACTAAAAACAACGAATTACAAAGCTAGTTTAATTCCATTTAAATGATAGTAAGGCTAAGTGACACAACTGCAATTTATTCCGACGTCTTGAACAGATGTGTCGAAAGATGAGAGTCAAAGACCTAATTTCTGGCACCAGGTTTTTGAAACTACAACATAGAACGTGAAGTGCACTGTATAACAGTGGATCATATTGTAGAACGTCCTTCGTAATTAAGAAATGTGTAAAGTTGTTAGTGTTTGACCATAGACCGACGTATCTCACGTAAAGAGAAATAACTGAGTATATAACGATCTTAAAAGCAAATTATTATATTGAGCTGATAAACCGATAAACAGGGCCGCAAATACCTAACAATTGGAAAATGACAAATAGAACAAACCGTTCTATTCAAAATCGGTAACTTATTGCATTGTCTGATTTCAGCCACCACCTAATTACAATGTAATGTTGACTGACACAGATGATCACGAAAAAACTACAGGATAAGTATTTTAGCGGATTTATGATGACACTATACAGTTTTTGATAAAAACAATACGCAGATATTCCTATTCAAAGAAAATTGGTTTCTCTATAATCGAAGTCTAATTTCTGTCAAACTATTCGTTCAAATATCAACGAATATTTGTATAAATTATCTAGATCCTATTGTGGACGATAGAACCCCAAAAACTCATAGTTTGTAATTTTATCTTGTGGAGCTTGTATGCAGATGTATGCGTGAGAATTTTTTACCATCCATGCACATAGTCGATCGATGAACTTATCGATTAAATGTTTGAATATATCAATGGCAGTCAATTGGAGAATTTATCGATTAAATATTTAAAAGCTCCATGACAAAATCGATATATATATACATTTATTTGTATATCTAAGTTTTAAATTGTGTTTCTGGTGCTCGCTCGTTTTCTGGTTGTTTGCAGAATATATTTTCCATAACACGGTTGGACTTCTCCTTCTAGGTAGCGGGTCTGGAACGCATCAATAGCTAGATTACTGGTCTTGGTCATTGAGTCTCGTTCTCGTTCGCAGTTTAAGTGAACTCGTGAAGCTTCAAACCTAGCAAATTTGGCGACGGGGATGGGATATCGCAGACGGCAGTCTTGACATTATTGGAAATCCAGTCAACAAAGTAACTGCAGTTTTTAGTCTGAGAATTCAATATCTGCTCGTCGACTTCCTTCATAGACATACGGCCACGGAAAATAGCCGCGACTGCTAAATAGCGCCAATGACGCGGATCTCATGCAGCCATCATATTCTGTGCGTCAAACATTTGTTGAGTCAACTCAGGAACAGTGAGTGAACGATATTGTTGACTGCTACGGCTAGTAAACGTTGCGAAGCCAGGCATGAGAAAGTGCAGACCTGGGAATGGGACCATATTCACGGCCAGCTTCCGAAGATCAGCATTCAACTGTCCGTGAAATCGGAGACAAGTAATGACTCCAGACATTGTCGCACTGACCAGATGATTTAAATCACCGTATGTAGGGGTTGTGAGTTTCAATGTTCGGAAACAAATGTCATAAAGCGCTTCATTGTCAATGCAGTATGTTTCATCAGTATTCTCAACCAGTTGGTGAACAGATAACGTCGCGTTGTAAGGCTCAACAACAGTATCGGATACTTTTGGTGAGAGGACAACCAAAAATGTATTCATAATTCGATCAGGATACTCCTCACGAATCTTTGAGATCAACAATGTCCCCATACCAGAACCTGTACTACCACCGAGTGAATGAGTCAATTGAAATCCTTGAAGGCAGTCACAGGATTGCGCTTCTTTTCTTACGACATCTAAGACGGAATCTACAAGTTCGGCTCCTTCTGTATAATGGCCTTTAGCCCAATTATTCCCAGTGCCACTTTGACCAAATACAAAATTATCAGGACGGAAAATTTGTCCGAAAAGTCCTAAACGAACACTATCCATTGTACCTGGTTCTATGTTCACTAACATAGCTCTTGGAACATATTTGCAACGGAAGTTATTTTAGATGAGCATGGCATTGATCCGACTGGAACATATCATGGTGATTTAGATCTACAGCTTGAACGAATCAATATTTATTATAATGAAGCATCCGGTGGTGACATGTGTTATAATGAGTCACAGCGGAACAGTCTCATATGGGTGGGTGTAGACTACCTGGTTGGGGACCGCGAGATGTTAACAACCAATGGTTAGAAACCCTGAATGACATGGCTCAAAATCGTTTGGAATGGCACAGGTGCATCCACTCTTTATGTCCTCCCAAATTCTAATCTTCTGATTTCTTCATGTCCCTTTCTTTCTCTTCCCAAATTTATTTCACTGTATTATACTCCTTGAATAACATCTTCAAACCCTAATGTTTCCGATTACTGCTTGTACTTTTACTAACTTTAGCACTACGGGATTTGAATTGACAACTGCATCTCTGTACTAATGTGGTGTGTCAACTCGATCTGATGTACGTACGTACGAAGTTCTACGTTGTGACTGACTGACTGACTGACTGTGGCACAGATTCATTCCTTTTGTTATCGTGCGCTATAAAGTAAAGATTGTGCACCTGTATTTTCGAATAATATCTGGATTGTTTAATCTTTCTTAGAATGATAGCTGCTATATTATTTTAATTCCTTTGCAATTAAACGTTAATATGTGGGAACTTAGATAAACGTATATACATTCTTGGATTCTACATTGATTATGGCTGACTGTCTAAAGATATATGCAAAACTGTTCGTTATTTATTCTTAGTCGGGTTACGTATGTGATATGACAATCCAATGGATATAAAGATAGATGTTCAAAGTAACACAGCGTCTAATTACATGATTGAGATACACATGCAGAAATGGTAAAGCGTAAATGTTAATCAGTCAGTCAGCTACAACGTAGGACCAGGCACATAATGCATCGTTTCAAGTTGCCATACCTAATTAGCACAGCAAGATGAACACCGGACTCATAGAAGTAATTAATTCAGTGGTGGCAATATATGAAACACTGAGTGCCTATAATGACATAGTACGCGAGGAAAGAATTAGTTCATAGAAAGAAAGATATGAACGGCCTTCAGCTACTCTACAACTACCCTCCATTCCCAGACAGTGTGAATGGAACATTGAAGTAGGTCCCCCAACTCTAGCAGAAGTTCAAAAGGCTACAGTTAATCTGAAACCAGGAAGGGTAGCCTCGATACTGCTATAAGCAAAGATGGATGATGGTTATCGATGGAATCTAGGCTCCGTGTTTCGTCCTATTCGACACTCGTCAGCTAGATTTACCTTACTGTTCAGAATAAATGAGTCTTCTCTGGTTTATAATAGCTATCTGAATAATATTAATCCATAGTGAAAATGATAATTTGATTATTATCCATAAGTTGTTTACTAATCAAATCCAAGAATAAATTAAAGTCTGTTTTTCTTTTTATGTTTGTTATTATTCTGAAATATTGATAATAAGAGTTTAGTTCATAGATATTTTCCACTCAATTGAATGGATTATATCACATACAATTGTAGATATCCCTTTGAACTATTCATTGAAAGTGTACTAATCTAACATTAGACATACATTTTGTAATATGGTTTAATATTTTTTTGATGTTCTCAGGTAATGAGATGGTGGAGAAGATTTGTAGCTCAGGTAGATGATTTTGATGGAGTTTTGTTCTCTGAGTTGGATGGTTTGGTCGTGGAGCTTTCATCATCTATCTGAAGTTTGTGCTGATGATGTCGTTCAGAAGATTGATGAAAGCTCCACGACCACACCATCCAGCTCAGAGAACAAAACTCCGTCAAAATACGTTCTTATGTAATTAATGATCTTTGTAATTCATGTATATAAGTAGTTGATACCCTATAAATATCAAGTTTTATTGTAGACAGTCATAACTGTCGATGTTACCGATCTAACTTTTCACGCTAAATCAGGTCAATAAAACTAGTGATTGCGTTCAAATTTGCCGGTAAAATATGATCGACACTGAGGGCTAAACGCACGTGATTTCAGTCACTATTCAATGATCAGTTAACGTAAATACCTGAGTTCTAAAGAGGTCAACTGAAGCCCGAACAGCTCAATGGTAACATCTTAGACTGCGAAATTAGGTAAATTGTGTTCCGATTCACTCGTTAACATTAACTTCGTTATAAATACAATCACCACTAACTGACGACTTTCAACTTGCACGAAACCTATATCCAGGGCTTCCAACTGACTATCTCCAACCATCTAACCCACGAATGATACTATACATAATTTATCTAGAAATTATTATGCGAAACCAATGACGCCTTAACCAGTACGAGCTGCCTAGAGCCAAGTATAAATCATAATATATCAGAACATTCGTCAAAATTATAAAAACGAATAGTATCCATGATTTAGGGGGGTTGATTTAATGTGAAATACTCAAGAGGTAATTATATTTGTAAAATTCTCAGCTATGGAACTTAAAATAATACCAAAGTTTCTCTTATCAGTCCAGTCCCAGCCTTCCGAAAACAAATAATCAAGCATCAAGACGATCAATAATTTCTTACCTAATATCTTTAGTTTCATAGGTTCATCAATGATCTGAACAACTAATGTCTAACAATCATTGAATTTTTCAACATATTTTAATCACTTTTAAAAGTCGGATTCATAGCTCGAATAAAGCTAAACCATCATGTAAAACCTGGAAGCACTGGACAACCGTTTCATCCTAGTGTGTGACTCCTCATCAGCGCGCATCCGCGATCTTGCTACACACCAACTGAATCGAAGACCTCCGATCTCACACGCGAACGCTTTACCTCTAGACCATTGAGCAGGCATCCAACGGTACTAATGTATAATTTCAACCAATTCACAATATTGCGCGACCATTCACCATTGTCAGCAGTGAGTAACGGCTTCTACAACAGACTTGGTTGAACTCCACTAATCACGGCTTCTCACTAGAACTCCACGAAACCCATCTTGGAGCCAGTCACTAGTGAGCACATGAAATTCTAGTCATATCTATTTTGTGTAAAATATCCCATATATATTCGTCCGATGTAAATTTGGATTAGATTATTCAAGATTCCCATCAGAGATCCTGGGTTCGATTAGTATATGGCGTGATCATGGATGCGCATCACTGAGGAGTTCCGTACTAGGACGAAACAGCCATCTATTGTTTCCAGGTTTCACATGATGGTCAAGCTTTAATGGAATTATGAATTCAACTATTACATGTGTTATTCTTATTTGAGTTCATAGAAAAGAGAATTATCACTTGACTATCATCAATTCAGACAATCAGTCTATCACATTCACAGTTAGTACAATTCATAGTGATTTCCTTACGTCATCATAAGATTAATGTTTTGATTGTTTAGCTTGTATAAGTCATATACAAGTCCTTTATTAGTTAGGACAAATTTACATTCTATACAAATTATGCAATAAATTTATCATTTCAATAAATCCTCCAATGTAACCAAAGTTTTTCTCCTTTGTTTTCACATTAGACTAATATAAATTCATAAATGTGCCTGGTCCTATGTTGTATTTCACTGACATAACAACAAATGGCTTTTACTATTCATTGATATGGTTATGCTACTATTAATTTTTTTTAAAATTCCTACCTGACTTTTGATTCGTTGTCTTTGATTTCATCTTTTTGAAGGGATGACAAAATCTCCCCATAAATTATAACCTTCCTGTCACAGTGAAAAAGGGCATACATTTTATTTGGACTGTCTTAGTGTTGAGGTACATACTACTGATGTCGGAAGATATAAGTAGTATGTATCAACAATAGAAAGCAAAATACCTAGAGGTATATTAAGAAGATTGAAGAGAAGAGAACGAGAACAGTGAACAATTGATGTAAAAACGAAAGAACAATGAGGTCTGAGATAAGTGATTGACATTTTGCAAATGAAGTATTCACTGTATGCTTCCCAGATTTTACTAAGAGATTCTGTAATTTTGTATTCAAATATATTTGGTTATGAGCCCACTGATGTTCTCCTTCACTACAGTGTATGTGGGGAGGATATGTAAAAATTTCTAATGTAAATATAGTTTTCTTCGTCAAATGACAGGAACATTACGAGGGGTATTAAAATATTTGGCAGAATTGATGAGATATTAATATTTTTTAAATTATGAATAATAATGGTGGTTGTGTCGCTCAATCTCGTGGATTAGTCGAAGTTAGACATTAAAACCGTTGGTTTTCAGTTTTGTGGTCTAGTGACTAAGCGCTTGCTCGCAACACTGAGAGGTCCTTGGTTGGAATTTCGCGAGTCGGGATCGTGGATGCGCACTGATGTTTGTTATTATTCTGAAATATTGATAATAAGAGTTTAGTTCATAGATATTTTCCACTCAATTGAATGGATTATATCACATACAATTGTAGATATCCCTTTGAACTATTCATTGAAAGTGTACTAATCTAACATTAGACATACATTTTGTAATATGGTTTAATATTTTTTTGATGTTCTCAGGTAATGAGATGGTGGAGAAGATTTGTAGCTCAGGTAGATGATTTTGATGGAGTTTTGTTCTCTGAGTTTGTGCTGATGATGTCGTTCAGAAGATTGATGAAAGCTCCACGACCACACCATCCAGCTCAGAGAACAAAACTCCGTCAAAAAACGTTCTTATGTAATTAATGATCTTTGTAATTCATGTATATAAGTAGTTGATACCCTATAAATATCAAGTTTTATTGTAGACAGTCATAACTTTCGATGTTTATTTCTTTGTATTGTTTTAGGAATTACATTTTATAACTAATCATATTGTATTAATCGATTTGTATCGGTTGTCTGAATCTTCGAAATTGATGTGAAAGATTAGTAATTGACCAGTGTCTTTTAGTATATATACATCCTGTGCGAATTGCATCAATACTGTCATTAGTCAGTCAGTCAGTCAGTTGCAACGTAGCACCAGGCATATACATGCTTCGGTCCAAGTCGCCATAACCTCATTAGCACAACAAGATGAACACCAAATTCATAAAGGTAGTTAATTAAGTTGTGGCAATATATAAAAGAAAGATTGCATGTAAGGATATAGTACAGGGAGAAAGAATTAGTTGATAGAATGAAAGATATGAAATAATTTTAATCACATAGTTTAAAGGAACACAAATGGTGTATACATCTACACCATTGTGATCGATTCTGAGCCGTGTGACACTTATTCTACAACCATTGGTTACGATATTCACGCGAACCACAACTAAGTAGTTTACATCTACCTACATGGCTAAGACTAGAAGTTGGTGACTTCATGAATTGGTGCCACGTCTTGGCACCAACCATCATCTACACTGGTCAGCATTGCAAGTCGTGATGAACAGAGATGGATAGTGGATAGCAACGGAATCCAAACACCACTTTTGTCTTATTTGGGAATTGTCAGTTGTATGTATTTGCATCCCACAGTTGATGTTCATTTCGAAACTCGAACCCAGTAACGTGCACTTCAAACGCCATTGCATAATTCCCTTGGCTACTGAGTTCAGATAGTTACTAGATTGTGCAATGACATGGAGTTAAATTCATATATATTGTATGTCAGAATCTTCAAAATGGTGTTTAGCATTGTAAATGATCAGTGGCTTTTTTAATTATGTACATCACTATTTCATAAAATCAGAAGCTATGTGGATAACACGTGAACAGTACTGGATTGGATTTCTGGAGTGAAGATCAACTCAAATGTAGGTACATCCAGCTGATGAGTGCCGGATAAGACGAAATATGCATCTTGGACTCCACTACTAGTCACCACCCAACTCTGTTTACAATTTCATAACTGTGTTTCTCACAATATTGAAATGGGTTAATGATCATAAAACAATAAACCCATCACTGAAATATTATTCCTGTTTTCCCGATATAAGTAACTCCAGATAGATTTTCAGAATTCCATTAAAAACCATTGACCAATGAAATTCAATCATTTTGAATGTCCTGTATACTTTTTTTGAATTGAGAGTCTGCACATAATAAATTCGCTGAGAAACATACAAGTACTAATTACATCTGTGGTTAAGTCCGGTGTGAGTACTCACTATCGAATAAGTTGTTACTAGTGCTACTTCCAAAGTTTTATAAATTGAACACATCCCATAATGAAAAATATCACCAAATTGAGCTTATCCCACAAATTTCTCTATCATGATGAAAGTACTTTAATCAGTTCTTATTTAATGATTTGGTGACCGACTACTGTAGATTCTTCTTTTCATGAGAAGTGAACGACAATGAATTTCTTTATATTTAACTGGTTGTTAAGAATATACTGAATAACTATGTATGTTCTTACTTAATTATTATCGTTCATTTATGCCCGCCATATTGGAAACTCTGAATTTTGGTGAAGTTTTGTTCTATGAACTGGATGGTTTGGTCTTGGAGCTTTCATCATTCTTCTGAACGACATCATCAGCACAAAACTTCAAGTAGAAGTCACCTGAAGAAGTCTATTTGATAATATCGTTCACAAGAACGATGAAAGTTTCACTACCAAACCATCCAGCTCAAAGGACAAAATTCCACACAAATTCATCCATCTGAGCTACAAATCCTCTTCAACATCTCAAAAACTCTGAACTGCAACTAGAGTAAAATTTCATTAATAAAAATGTACAATCTGAAATATCTGATAGGATTTGCTAAACTCATTCATTAGCTGTAGACACTTCCGAATAACTATATTATGTCATTTAATCATGTCCACAATGAGATTAATTACTCATTTATATTCACAAGATATATATACATACATGGTATCCATTAGATTTGTTAGTTATCACTGTCAATTTGTTTATCAATGAGCTATGGTGATCATACCTAGGAATAAATTAATCACTTCAAGTTCCAACAGTGGACGTAATTCCATAATTCGTCATACTATGTTTCAAATTTTGAACTTCAGTTAACTTTCGATAATAGGAAAATGAAAATGACCAATTAACCGATGCTGAAGTTCCTATTCTTCGTAGCCAAATGCAATGGTCTAAATATGCTGGATGTGTCGTTCACTTTAGTGGATTAGTTGAAGTTAGATATTAACATTGTTGGATGCCGGCCGGCCGACCGGTCGGCTCAGTGTCCTGGTGGTTAGGTGTTCGCGCGCGAGACCGATAGATCCTGAGTTCGAATCTCGCGAGATGGGAGCTCGGATGCGCATTGCTGATGAGTTCCACAATTAGACGAAACGACCGTTCAGTGCTTCCGGGTTTTCTATGGTGGTCTAACTTCGATTGACTCATGATCTAAGCTATTGAAATGACTATAATATCTACAAAAACCCCATTTTTATGTTGATGTGTTTTTACGGCAAATTATCAAGATAATTAAGTCGACTGTAGGCAGAATCATTGAGTCATATAACCAATAAGGAATACCGATTATCCAATTCATTTTTACATTTATTTTAATGTTTCAACCTTTTTAAAAGAGTTACCTTCTTACTATAGATTCTAATTGTACTCGATAAAGAATTTATTGAGATGCGAAGAGATCACTTCTCAACTAGTTACTAGTAAATTCCTTTTATATTGTCTGTTTGAATCTTCCTATTGATATTTAGGACTTCAATTGATCAGTCTCTTATTAGCAAATGTACATTCTATGCGGATTATTTCGATATTACCTTAAATCACACGAAGTTTCAAATGAACAATACGAAATGAATTTAAACTTCATCCTATTGCACAAGCTAATGGCTATCTGAACTCACTAGCTAAATCGATAACGTGATGACATGTGCAGTGAACACTACTGGATCCAATGCATGAATTGAACATCAACTATGAAATACAAATACATTCAGCTGACGAGTCTCAATTAAGACGAAACACGCATCATGCATTCCACTGCTAGCCATCATCCATCTTTACATATTATAGTTACTAGTCAAGTACCAATGAAATATATGTCTGTTATTCTCTAATTTAATATATGGCTATTCTTAAGTATTAATCAAGCTAATAGATCGATTAAATTTTCTTTTTAAAAATGACACACATGACCTAATCAATTTATCTTCATTATTGTGATGAAATTTACTTATATTACTTAAAAGGGAATAGATTCAACTTACTCATCATAATACATGGATTCATTTAACGAGGAAATGTCTTCTACAAACTCATTAACAAATAACAAAGGTTGTTTAGAAGAAGTAAGTTTCATATTCAATTTGTGCGAATATTAAAATTTCTTATGAATATATAAAGAATGAATATGAATTTTTAGTTTTCGAAGAAAGATTTCAATAGTTGAGATCATGAGTCAATTGAAGCTAGACTATCCCACTATGGAAAACGTGGAAGTAATGAACGGCCATTTCTTTGTAATGTGGGACTGCTCAATAGTGCACATCCACGATCCACGGACCTATTACTTGTAAGTAGGCGAAATGTTGTAGCAGAAATTGGGTGATTATTCAGTACTGTTGTGTATACGGTAATCTTGAATGCTGTTAGAAGAATGAGGTCGATTATCACTTCCCGGTTGCCCACACCATGGAAGGCTTCTTCTGGAAGTACCTGAAAAAAAGGAAATCGGGTTAGAGGTGGTCTTAATGATCTGAGAGTGAGACGGCAATGCTCAAGGGTCAACTGTGTGAGGTCGGTCTCACATGACGTTTTTGTCAGTATTCCCCATGTTACTTCCGTATTTTTTTAGACCTAACCGCTGGAGACGGATATCCGTTTGATAAGGCGAGATGTGCATTTTAAGGGTCGACCTTTTCTAGCCCCACCCCACCTTGTGGGTAGGCAGCATCGCTGCAGATGCTCGTTCTCTGAAAGAGACAGCCCACAGCTGTCACAATACCGGTACGACTTCGCCCTCAGACCTTGAGTTTGCCGCCTTCAGTTTTACCGCTCTTCGACCGACCTGTCTGGCATGGTAGAACTGGGATGAATGATTGTTCCAGTCAGTGTAGCTCGATTGGTTCATTACGATAGACAAGCACGGCCACCACTTCAAGGTGGCAGCAGCGGTCGTGGGGTAGTTATTAGATTTTATCATTATCCATCATGTTTACTAAATAGCATGTTAGTTGGTGATAATAATTTTCGTTGGAATCATGAACCGGTCAGTGTTAGATCACCACTGAAAACTGTGTGAAGCATGAGTCAGTTACTTACCAAATACAAAGGAACTTAGTGGCATGACATCGTGAAATGGTTGAAATTAAACATCAACACCTCTAGATACCAGCTTAGTGGTCTGAAGGTCTGGCGTTCGTGCAAGATCTAAAGTCCTAGGTTCACATTCTGTGTGCAGGATCGTGAATAAGCACTGTTGAGGAGTCCCATACTGGGACGAAAAGACCGTGCAGTGTTTGGGGGTTCATAGTGATGGTCTATAACTAATAGTTCATGATTTTAATGAAATCTAACAATCCCCGAAACCCCAAACCGAAAGTTATACTTTTAATTATATTTGCAACCTTGAAAGTTTACGGAACCGTAAATCAGACTTACACATTTCTAAAAAATCAATAAAGAATGTTGGTTTGAGCGGAAAGAGTAAACGATTAATGCAGCTTTTTTGTTTAAACCTTAAGAATAGAAAGTGGGGGTCACAAATATGAGTGTCTGTTGTCAAGTTCCATTTATAGGATAGTATTTCATGGATGATGTATATAACTGAAAGAACGTATGTTTTATTGAGTAGTTTATTGAACGGTATTTATTTACAGAAAGTTGTCTTCACAGACTGATAGTTTGAGTAAAAGTGAACTACAAAACATATTCAACAATTACTTTTATCCTGGTTAAAGTTTCATCAATATTAATGAACTTAATGGTTTCAGATCTCGTGACATATATGACTTCACTGAAATAATGAATGAGAGTAAAGTGACACATATATAAGAAGTTTAGCCATTTCAAGATTTAGTGAACTCCAGTTAATACCTCTTGAATCCAGTCACTATTGAACATATGTTGATTCATATCAGAAGGGTTTTTATGTATATCATAATAATTTCAATGATTGAGACTATGAGTCATTTGAAGCTAGACCACCATGAAAAACCTGGAAGTACTGGACGGCCCTTTCATCCTATTGTGGAACTCTTCAGCAGTGCGCATCCACGACCTTGCCTTGCGAGATTCCAATGACTTGAATCACTTGAAATTATCATAATTCTCGAGAAACCTGAAGGTCACCGTTAAGCCATAAATGGATCTGAATAATGCACTCCCAGGTGTCACTTCTTCAATGAATTTATCCTCATCTTATTACTACATTTAAAAGTGGTTATTTCTATTAATCTTACATTTTCTCTTTTTAACATCACGTTGTATAGACATCGAATTCAGTTGAAAGTATTCAACGAACATTTTCTGAAACAACACCACTATGTTTACAGAACCAATTAGACCAGTCTTCAGAAAATAAAGGTAGGATATTCCTTAATATTCTGTCAATATAATCTTTATTTTCTTGTAAGGAAGGGAGATTCACAAATGTAATTTTAGGTTGCATTGAGGTTCATACCAGTTTTATTGCTGAATATTGACTTGAGAAACTTGTTTATTCAGGCAGTACAGAACTAGATGTCTAATTACATATAAAATAATGGGTCTATATATATAAGATATTTTGACAGAACTAAGCATTTTGAAATATATATACATTAACTGATATTCCCTTGGAAAACCTTGTAACAGATTGCCAGGCGAAACGTTCGCTGAGATTTTACAACTACATTCTTCCTCTTTAGATATTTCTGGTATTTATTAACGCTTTTAAATATGTAATTACTAATTAGGAGAAAATAAATGTTGAGAAGCAGTGACCTCCAAGAACTTTAAGTGATAAGTATTAGAAAATTATTAGTATTTAGAATACTGGAACTAATAGTCTTCTACTGTATCAAGTACTCTGATTATAACCCCTAGACCGCATCCAACGGTGTTAATGTCTAACTTGGATATTTGTCAATAAGTTCTACTTACCGTTTACTTACTGTTTCTATACATAAGTAGTATGTTTTCAAACTGTAAAATAATGATGGTAATTACACATTTATAGTAAAACCAGTTTGTTGGATATCCATTACCAATCAATTGAGTAAGTTGATTAACTACCAGGTTCATTTCGGTTCACAACTCACTAAACTATCAGATAGATACTTAACTAGACAAATCGAATTCTTATTTTCATTCATCTATTCTACAATAAAATTTTGATATGGAGTTTTGTTCTCTGAACTGGATGGTTTAGTCGTGGAGCTTTCATTGTTTTTCGGAATGACATCATCAGCACAACCACTAGATAGATTTCTCCAGGTGACTTCTACCTGAAGTTTTGTGCTGATGATGTCGTTCAGAGAACAAAACTCTATCACAACAAAATATACTTGTTCATTCTTATTAAAGTGTATTTATTGGATCTCTTTCCATGTTCTAAGTTATTTTATTAGTTATCAAACTATGTGAAGTTACTTGCTTCCAACTTCTCAGTGTATTTTTGTTGATAGAAGTTCTTATCTAATAGTGACAGTCAAAGTGAAGATAGGAAAACATAAGTATTATGAATAAGAAATCGTCATCAGCTGACAACATTCAGAGTCTTTTGGTAGCACTGAGCAACAATACCAGAATGTTTGAGATGCACATCTCACCCTCTATACTGAGCGGCAGTTCGTTCTGTTTTAATTTACGGCTGCGAAACGTGGCCATTAAGTGTAGAAGATAATCGAAAACTACTAGTACTTGACCACAGATACTTTAGAAATATTGCTTGCATGTGCTGGGATCACCGGGTAGATAACGGTGAGGTTAAACGCAGGTTATTAGGGAATGATGGTGAATCAATTGATGAGGTTGTGAATCTCACTTTGATATTGGTTGAAAGTTGTTTTGAGTTCCATATGTTCTTCAATTGTAGGAATGCTACCCTTGCTTTGCCAATCCTCGCCTTTACATCGGCATCCTTGTTCATCGATGATGCTTCCCAGTTATGTGAAAGAATTTACATCTTTCAGAGCTTCGCCATCAAGAGTGATTGGATTGCTGTTCTCCGTGTTGTATTTGCGGACCTTGGTTTTCCCCTTGTGTTTGCTGAGGCCTACCGATGCGGAGACTGCTGCTACACTGGCTGTCTTTATCTGCATTGTTCATGTGTATGCGATAGAAGGGCTAGGTCATCTGCGAAGTTCGAATCGTCTAATTGATTCTGAGCTGTCCTTTGTATTCCGTGTTTTCCCTCAGATGTCGAGGTCTTCGTAATCCAGTCGGCCACCAGAAGAAAGAGGAAGGGAGAGAGTAGACAGCCTTGTCTGACTCCGGTCCTTACTTGGAATGCATCTGTCAGCTGTCCTCCATGCACGACTTTGCATTGTAGTCCGTCGTATGAGTTCCGGATAATATTGACAATGTTCTCAGGAACTCTGTAGTGTCGAAGAAGTTTCCATAACGTCCTCCTATCTACACTGTCAAATGCTTTTCATAGTCAATGAAGTTGATGTATAGTGACGAGTTCCACTCAACTGATCGTTCGACGATGATCCGTAATGTTTCAATTCCGTCTGTGCACGATCGATCCTTACGGAATCCACCTTGTTGATCTCGAAGTTGGGCGTCTACTGCATTTTTCATCCGGTTCAGCAACACTCTGTTAAAGACCTTCCCTGGTATTGACAGTAGTGTAATGCCTCTGTAGTTTTCACATTTGCTCAGGTCTCCTTTATTTGGAATCTTGACGAGGTGCCCTTCTTTCCAGTCCATCGGTACTTGTTCCCCCTCCCAAATCTTTTTGAATAGAAGGTGAAGCATATTTGTAGCTACTTCGATGTCTGACTTCAGTGCTTCAGCTGGTACGTTGTCGGGCCATTCTGATTTCTTACTTTGTTGGTGGGTTGACGTCTATGGGAAGATCTGTGTGTGCTGCTTCGATGTCCGGTGGATTCATTGGAGCCGGCCTATTCGGGAGTTCCTCGAAGTATTCTACCCATCTGTTTCGCTGTTGTTGAATTTCAGTGATTGGCCTGCCTTCTTTGTCCTTCATCGGTCTCTCTGGTTTACTGTATTTCCCTGATAGTTTCTTCGTTGTATCGTAAAGCTGTTTCATATTTCCTTCTATTGCAGCTTTTTCCGCCATCGTCGCTAGTTCATCCACGTATTTCTGCTTGTCGGCTCTAGTGCTCTTCTTCATTTGCTTGTTTGCTTCTATGTATTCAGCTTGTGCTTGGACTTCCTCTGCTCGTGTTCTCCTGTTGTTAATTGCTGTCTTCTTGTTCCTCCTTTCTTTGATCCTGTCCAGTGTTTCTATAGAAATTCATTTCTTATGATGATGCTT